>CM054004.1:0-16656 GCA_028641665.1 Chelonus formosanus
TACATCAAGAGAAATGCAAGAAGCATTAGATATGACAAGAGAAGAGATGGATCGCGCTGCTCATCAGCTTTTACTTCAAGAACGTAGAGGACAACCACTAACTTATCAATTACAGCAAAGTATGGATCAACATTGGAATCCTCGACCTCAGGGTCCACGAGAAGTAATGTATGAACAATTACGGGAACAAATGCCGTCTTTAGAACAATCACAAATACAAATATTACCATCATCATCACCACTATCACAGCAACAACAACAACAACAACAACAACAAAAACAACAACAACAACAACAACTATATCGACAGCCACCATCTTAGCAAAAATGGCCAAGTTTTAAGACTGCAATAGCTCGGACTTATATTGGCAACGAAAATTTATTGTTAAATTCGTATTGTATAATATGATTGTTAACTTTAGGAATAAAAAAAAAGAGAAAGTTAAAGTAGTTGTCTTGGTTTGTTATATTGAATATACATAAACAAGAGAGTATAAATAATGTTTCTTTAAGATCATAAGTATTAATAATATACTCTGAATATTTTTATTTTCTGTAAAATACAATAGTTTTATTCTTAAATGTATACAATATAATATTCAACTTATTTGATGATGTGCATAATACAAGGCAACTACCTTAAATTCCTCTATAACGTAATATCATCATCACTAAAGTATTACCTACTACTACCCTATTATTACTCTACGAAAAATTTTGTTTTTTTTTTTTTAGTAATAGATATAAATAATTTAAAAAAATTTTGGATTTTTCAAAATATTAATAAAGTTGAAGAATAAGTTTTGTAATAATTGTTACAAAATTGTAAGGTAATAGTAAGTAATACGGTGATGCTGAAAAGTACATAAATGAAGCAAATACTTCAGAAATTTAGTTAATCCTTTCATACTAATAATATAATAATAATGATAACGATCAACGTCAGAATTATTATCTATCAATGAATTATAGAGAATGAAAAAATTGAATAATTAGAAACAACAAGTGCCTAAGTATCTATAGTAATTTTGTGTGATTTGGACCAGACCAAGACCTTACCAATTCAGGTAAACGATATTATTAATACGGTTTGAAATACATTACTTTCGATTACGAGCAATTGATTTGTATGAAACTCGGTAGTTTAAGTAGACTAAAAATAAATGAAGTAACTGAAAAATATTAGCCGAGTTATTTTTGTGCATTCACTTGAGATCAATGTCAGTTAAAGAATAAAATACTAGTTTAAAACAAATTCTTATTAATTAGTATATATATATATATATATATATATATATTTAATTTTATTAAATTGTCGCTTTTTGACGTTGTCCTTATTATACTACAATTGTCTACTGTCTTTTTGTACTACTTCAATTGTAAAAAAAAGTATACCAATTTTAACTGAAGAATAAAATGGATAAAGAGATACGTTAAAAAAGGAATAATAGTATTAATGGATAGTGTTTATAGTGGATAAACAATAAATTTAATAATAGAAAAAGGTAAATAAATAATTGGAATTACATAAATCAGGAACTGTGGAGTGGATTATAAGTAAAAATTTGTGAAACATTCGTATCGTGTTATGACTGATTTACTTGAATATAGGATAAAAATCCAGTATGTTAAATTATTTAGTCTAATTGTTTAATACTGAGTTTTATTTCAAAAATGACTTTCACACATAAAACTTGCTCTTCCTATTCTTTTTAATAAGTAAAAATTTATGTTTTTCTTTATAATTGTTATTGAAACGATTATCATAAAGCATATTCATAGTAATTATTTTTATTAGTAATTTTTTTTTTTCTGCTTTCTTCAATAGTTTTAGTAAATTCGTTTTATCATTGTCATCATCTTAATCATCATCATCATCATCGTGAGTCTCTGTAATGAATACTTTAAAAAATATTACGGTTAATGCAGAAGTAATAAATAACTTGTAGAAATTTTTATTCTAAAAATTTGACCAGTGCCTGAATTTAATTATGTAATTAATTAATTAATTAATCATGTACGCACATTTATAATAAATAATAAAACGACCATGTATTTTATTTCTAAAGAAATAAAAAAAAATGTTATATAGACTTGATAATAATGCAGAATCTCGATACTAAATACTAAGATTAATGTATTGTATAATAAAAAAAATTACTTGAAAATGAATTAAATGAGTATGTGAAAATTAAATTATTTGAATATGGGTATATTTAAAGTATGAAATTTATTAAAAATAAGTGCCGAGAGGAATGTATAATATAAATACTTGAAAGAAATTTACATGTAGGGAAATAAATAAATAAATAATATATACTAGGAAAAAAAATTTATTAATTATTCATGTTAATGGTAGTAGGATTGTAAATAATTAAATCAATAAGATTGTGAAAAAAATTTTTAGCAACTTTTAAACATTTTTCATTAACCTTATGATTCATCTCCATAAAAATAATCAATAAGAATATGTGAATAGTGAGTATTAAGAATTAAATTATCGCTGTAAAAACAATCAAGCAAATATATATTGTTGTGAGCGTTCATTATAATATTATACTATTAAATTGAGTAATTTGATATATTGGGCTTGTATAACCAGCGTCTTTCATTCTTACTCTGATTGTCATTTAAAAAAAAATTTCCAATAAATTTGGCAACAATACACATAATTGAAATGATTGTATTGTTGTACAAACCAATTGAAGGCATATTTTAAACGTAAAAAGTTCAGAGACGATTATTACATATATATACATCCATAAATTAATTTAAAAAATCATTATTCCGCTCGATGGATAATATCTAATGACGCAAAATTTATTGTGTTATAATTGCTGTTGTTATTGTCAAAATTGTGTCAAAGTAAAATATAAGGATTTTAAGAAATTAATGCGTGTATACTTGAATACCTTTTATTGATAAATAAAAACATATAGATATTATATTAATTGAAATAAATAATCATAAAGATTTTTATTTAATCAATATATATATATATTTAAGAATTAATATAATACATGCTAATATACAAACCGCAATTGATAATTTAAATAAAATTGAATACATAATTAGATCGTTTTTCAATACACTTTTCGATTTATTCAATTAATTTAATAATACTTTAGGCTAAACAAAATGTATTTATTATGTGGTTTGTGCTGCTTTTTTCGCTTTTATAAGTTCCACAAGTTCCTAAAAAAATAAAAAATTTTAATATTTTCAAATTTAATTTAAAATAAAAATAACCATCCATTATTCAACTTACTTTATATCGTCTCATACATTCTTTTTTCGTTCTAGTAGGTATACAATTTGATATTAGATCCCATCGTTCGTGTGCTTCTGTTATATCAGAGTAAGTTTTTAATGCTTGTTCAAGAAGTTTTTGCTCAGAAGGAGTCCATGGTGGCGATGATTTATTTTCATTAGTTTTTGCTTGATTGGATTCCAAATTTGTAATAGGAGAATCTAATCTTTCTGTTACTGCTGCAGGCATACGTTCATTAATAGGTTCTTTATTTTTTTTTTCAGTAATAAAATTTTGAAAAGCTTTTGTATTTGCCTGCTGCTTGAGACTTGATTTGCTAAAATCAGTTGATTGAAGATCTTTAGCTTTAGCTAATACTTCTTTTGCATCACGAATAGTACCATTATTAGAATGTTGATTAATAAAATTGGCAACCACTTCCCAACGTTGATTTGAACCAGCGGGGAAAAGATTTACAGCTTTGATTAATAATTGAAGATCATGTTCTGACCAAGGTACAAGATGAGCTTTTACTTGTTTTTCTAAAGGATTGCGTGAATCTGATGGAGTTCCTTCTGCTGAAGCTGCACGTCGTTCAGCTTCAATTTTACTTTCGGTTTCATTGATAATTCGCAGGAAACCATCACGACCTTGGGACTGTATTTCTTTAATTGCTTCTTCTAATTGATTTAATTTGAATAATTCACACATTTTTTCTACACTTTCCATATGCTTAATACTTTCTTGAGGATTGTCAGCAAAATAATTTCCAGTTTTGCAAAGATCCCTTAAAGCTTTTCGTTCTTTTTTTAAAGCTTTTTTTATTGCTTCACGTTCTTGTTTTAATAAATCTTGTCGAGCTTTTTCCTCTAATTCACGTTTTTCTTTTTCTTCACGTTCTTTACGTGCTGCCTCTTTTGCTAACCTTTCTTCTTCCATTTGACGAGCTTTAGCAGCTTCTTGCTTTGCTCTTTTAGCAGCTAATTTTTTATCTTTATCTTCTTGTTGGAATTTTTTAATTCGAGGATCTACGGCATATGCAGTATCAACAAGAGAACGTATTCTTGCCATTTCCTCTTTCTTTCTTTTAGAACGAGTAGCTTTGTTTTTTTTTTCAATCCATTTTCTCATATCACGGTCTTGACCTGACTCTTTATCTTCTTCATCGAGATAAGAATATTCACGCCAAGATTCAAAATCATACCAAAATGAATAAAACTTTTCTACATCTTCCCTTGAAGTATCTTCATCGCCAAGTAATGGTACAGGTTGTTTTACAGACCATCGTGCATTATCCTCAAATGCTCTACCCATTGTATCATAAAATTCAATTTTTGCATCTTTTTCATCAGGAACAGTATCATCAAAGAATGGATCTACGCTATCATAACTTCGTCTCTTTATTGGATTACCTAACATTTCCCAAGCACGAGTAATACATGTAAAATAATCATCATCAGGTCGTATTTCTTCTCCCATTGCTTTGCGTTTATCAGGATGATGTTTGAGTATTTTTTGTTTATCTAAAAATATATCAAATCTAAAGTTTATTCAATTCTATCAATAGTAAATTAAATTATTACGTTAAAAAATAACATACATGCTTGTTTAATAAGATCTTCAGATGCTTCAAATCGAAATCTTTTCAATCCTAAAACTGCATAATGATCTTGATTTTTCCAGTCTTTGGGATCAAGTGATCTTAAATATTCTAAATCATCTTCAATAAGATTAGATTCTTCTTCCTCTTCGTCATTATTATTATCAGATAATTCTGATGATCTGCCACCAGATATTTTTTCAAATGGTGTTTGTAATTTAGTGTGTGCTATTGCATGAAGAACAATTGGACCAGCAATATGTAATTTAATTTTTAATAGTGCTGAAATAAATAATAATTATTTTTAAAATAGTTATATAATCACAAATAAAAATCATATTCATAATTTTTTCGTTTAAATTTCTAAAATTAAAATCTAAAATATAACCTCCATTTATATCAGAATAATAATACTTACGTGAAATGGTATTATAAACTACACAATCATTATCTTGATTATTTTCAAGCATAGTTATTGACATTATCACAAAAGAAGATGTTATAGATAATTTGATTTGTAATTACGGAAAAATTAAATAAAATACTCAATTTAAAAAGTGAAAGAGATGAGTAGCGCGTGTGATGGAGGTGAACAACATAATCTATACACAACCAAAGAATATATAGTCGAACCAAGAAAAGAGTTCCTTAGTCGCTTCAATAATGCTTAGAGCTCCCCACCACTGGTTTTTTTTACCCCTTCTACCACGTTTTTGTTACTGCGCAAGCGTACAAAGAGCACATGAGGAACTCTCTTCTCAGTCCGACATATATGTATATATGTATGACAAGAGATGTGCAACGATACAAATGTTAACAGAAAGTTTATTTAATAATTAAATATTTTATGTTAAAATATTTTTGATATAATTTGAATATATAATTTATTAGTGATAATTTGTGAACACTTAAAAAATGAATTATTTAATTGTTTCAATAATGATATAAACGTCGAAAAATGTGAAAAAATTATCACTAGAATGGATGTTACAGTTGAACGATTTAAAACAACAAATTGTCAAAAAAGTTTGTTTTAACATGTGTATTGAACAAAAAATAAATAACTTCAATATGTTTTTTAAAAAATTCTAGTAGATTCTTACAGAGTAAAGCTTTAAAAATTATTTAGGCCATGAATGTATTCAGGATATAAACATGGCCGTCTGTATGTTGTCCAATAAATGTTTTTGTATGTTATTATGAGGAATATGCATTTGAAACTATTAAATAATATAATATTAAAAAATAATGATTCATCAAACCCCAGGTAATTGTATGTTATTGTTTTCCGATGAATTATATTAAATTGGAATTTTTTTTTTATTAATTATGTGAAAATTTATCATATTTCTTACATATTTTTTTTAGAATGTAGGTCATTGAAACGTATTTGTAACAAATAAAGTTAATTTTAATATTGACAGGACCATATTTTTTATGTATATTTTATTGAAATTAATTTAAATAGTTTATAAAGTAAAAATTGAAACATTATTTGTATAATTATACTATAATAAATAATAATAGTGATAATATTTAAAATTATTAAATTTTAGGCCGATGTCTGGGTGAGAAATGAATGTCTTCAGGACTCTGCTACCGTGCGCGTTGCAGCGGGGCGACGATAGTGACGTTGAAAAGAGTGATTGCTGGTCAATACGAAAAGAAAGAAATAATGGTACACGTATGACCCAAAGAATGGGAACATCAGCCTCTTCAAATCTTGCCGCAATTGGAGGAGATCCTATCCAGGCGGCAAGACTATCAACTTCTGGATCAAATACTGATCAATTTAACATGGGTATACGGTAAGATATATATTTATATATATATATACATAAAGAGTTGATGAATAAAAAAGATAATTTATTTAAATGTAACGGTAAATTAATAAAAATATATTTTACTATTATATTAGAGAGAGGAAAAAGAAATTGACGGGTTTTGCAACATTACGAAAAAAGTTTATAAGAAGACGTCGTTCTTCGAAAGTTTGTGATCATGGTCGTGTGATTAGAGAATTAGTATGTACATGGAGTCCTTTAGAAACAAGTGCTTTATTGGAAGAGTATGAAGCTTTAGCAACATTAAAAGATCTTCATGTACAAGCTGAACTTGCAAGACCACCAGCAGCAACATTCAAACAAGATCTCTCAACATTATATGATTACAAACATTGTACGGATGTTGATTTAGTTTATCGTGGAACGTGCTTTCCTGTTCATAGGGCGTTACTTTCAGCTCGTTGTCCATATTTTAGAGAATTATTAGCGGGATGTCCGGGCTATGGTGCTCGTATTTGTTTAGATTTAAGAACACCAAATTTAGAAGTTCATGTATTTTCTGCATTACTACGATACCTTTATACTGGAGATATTTGTTCATATGACACATCATTAGATCCAAATATATTAAGACGATTGGCCGAAGAGTTTGGAACTCCAAATCATCTTGATCATGATCTCAGATACTTACTCGATAGTGGAGATTATGCTGATGCAGCATTAGTATTTACGTCCGATGGTGATTATCAGAGACCTGACAGCGGTAGTTCAGAATATGGATTTCGACCAAAACTTGAATTACCATGTCATAAAGCTATACTATCAGCTAGATCAACGTTTTTCCGGAATTTGATTCAACGACGTTCGAGGTCAGGTGAAGATCACACAGAACGAGCTCTTCATATACCAACTAGAATAGTTCTTGATGAATGTGTTATTCCTAAGAGATATGCACGAGTATTATTAAATGCTGTATATTTAGATACAGTTGATCTTTCATTAATTCTCCGAGGAAGTGGTTGTGGAAGTAGTACAGGAAGTCTTGGTGAAGTGCAAGCCTTAACGCATACAGGTCGTATGCGTCCAAGTCCGTTGGAAGAAGCGATGGAGTTGTATCAAATTGGACGATTTTTAGAGCTTGATATTTTATCTCAAGGATGTGAAGATCTTATATTAGAGTGTCTTACTCATGAATCATTACCAATTGTACTTAGGTTTGTTGAATAAGAATAATTGAAAATTTTTTTTTTTCATCTTAAGTAAAATGAGTTTATTTATTTTTTTTTTTTTTTTTTTTCCTGTTAATTTTTATTATAGATGGGGAAGTCAACCACATGGTTCAGCGTGGGTCCATCGACAAGCGTTACATTTTTTAAGAGAAGAATTTCAATCAATAGCATCTTCACCAGTTTTATATCAATTAGATCATACACATTTAGTACAAGCTCTTCAGAGTCATTTTCTTCAAGCAAGTGAACTTGAAGTATTGCAAGCTGTTTTGAAATGGGGTGAACAAGAATTGGTACGACGAATGGAAGATCGTGAACCAAATATTTTAAGTCATACGGTACATTCGGTTGCTCGAAAAGGTGTGAAAAAGAGAGATCTTAGTGATATTGAACTTCGTGAGATATTGAGTGAGCTTTTGCCCCTTGTTAGAATGGATCATGTTTTACCATCAAATAATGAAAATTTAACACAGGTATATTTTTGGGAAAATAAGAATATAAAAAATAAAACAAAAAGTTTTGATAAAAATATTTTTAGTAATTTTTTCGTTATTAGGCTATAAGAAGAGGTTTAGTATCAACCCCTCCAAGTCATATGATTGGTGATGAACGTGAAAATTTACGTATAAATGCATGGATAAGAGGCGGAAAGAGGAATGGATTATTTGTTAGGCCTCGTTTATTTATGCCGTATTACGAGGAAATAAAGGTTTAATAAAAATGAGTATAATTTATGAAATATATATTATTAATGTATTGTTATTAAATGTATGTATATAATAAATTTTCAATGTATAGAGTCTAGTCGAAGAGCAAATGAATCAAGAAACGGAATTAGTACGATTACGAAGAGCACATTACATTCCTGATATACCTGATACCTTATATATGGTTGATGAGAAGCCACGATCATTGGGTGCAGCTGGAGTAGATATTCTTGCTGCAGCTTTACCTGGTAAAACTTTAATTATAGTAATAATTTTTATATGACAATAATAAATTAATTATGAATAAATTAAGAATAAAATATTTTTAGTTCCAGATTCTGTGACAATTTCTGCTATGTTAAAACGTGAACAAAAGTTACGACAATCACCAAGTTGTCAACGAGCCATGAGTTTACCGCTCTCTTGTCGACATGAAATAAATCGACAAGTACGATTACGTGTTGTACGGGAATTTAATTTGCCTGATGCTGTTGCTGATTTTCTTGAGGTAAATTAAATTGTTAATATAATCAATAAACATTTATTAATAATATAATTAATTACAATATTATTTAAATGAATAGTTAAAATAATGATAATGGATGAAATTTTGGTTTTTGTCAATTTTTATCAGCTAAAAACCAATTTTTTTTCTGATAAATATTAAATATTAAACGTAATTTGTCATAATATGCCTCATCGCCTGTCATTTTAAGAAAACTTTCTTTATCATGAATATCTTCCATTTTGGGAGCAGTACCGGGTTTAGATTTAATAACTTGTGCCATCATAATACATTGCGAAAGCTTTAATGGAGCACAATATTCAACTAAATCAATGAATTTATCTTGTTCAAAGTTATTGGTATTGATGTTTAATGTTTCAAGTGTATCAATAAAATATTGATAATATATATTGATCATATCATCAAATATATCTTGAATAATGTCATTTTCTGGGCTTGTTAATAAGAAGAAAACTAAATCTTTAACACCATAATCATATGCTCCCAATTGGAAATCAACAATTTTCATATCGATAATTTGTTTATGTTCATTAAATTTAAACATCATATTATTAATCCAAAAGTCATTATGTACTAAAGTACACCAAGTTTCATTACGTTTTTCTGTTTCAATAATTGTTGCAGTCATATCTATAGACTTTTTAATTAATTCCATATAAGGTTTTATTTCATCAATTGACTCCATATCTTTAAGACCTTTTTGAATCATATCTTGAATACATTGCATAACTGTTTCAGTAATGGCACTTTTGAGTGCAGGCATAACAATATCTTGAAATAATTGAGGTTTTTTTATTTTAAATGCTATGACAACAGCATGTAATCCAGCGAGTTTTTTAATTGCAAATTCTGTTTGTACTTTATTTAAACCAATTAAACGGTCAATCATTTTATAACCATTATAATTGAGATTCTCTAAAACAATACTTGCTTGTTCATCAAAATTATTATTATCTGTTAATCCCATTCTGGAGCCATAATATTTAGCAACTGGCCAAGATTCTTCAGGATTACAAATACCACATTCTCGTTGAAATTGTAATAATGTAGGTGTTACATTTTTATAAAATTCAATTTCTTTTTTGAAGGTAAAAGGACTGTTGAATAGTTTTATTAGATAAGGTGATGGTGGTGGTAATTTAACAATAACATGTAACAATTGAATATCAGAATTTTGTTTTATAGTAACATTGACAGCAAAAAGTAAACTTCCAAAATTTTCGCCAGGATTTGTAAGATATTTCCAATCGATGTTTGTTATTTCGAAATTTTTGTAAACATTTAATTGAAGAAGCGATTCAAAATTTTTAATGGGCAACATTTTTATTCTATTTTTATAGAATTAGGCCTATAAAGAAAAAGAAAAGAAAAAACAATGAATTAATTGAAATCTAATACAATGATGAAGAACGATAAAATATGCAATAATAAGCATATAATTAAATATTCTTCGGCATGTATTTATCATAATGTTGATGAAATGTTGAGTAAATCATACATACGACTGTATTAAATAATTAAACATAAAATCGTTTAATTAATAAATTATTAGATGAAAATATTAGCAAATAAATAAAATAAATTTTAGGATAGTTAAAGTGCACAATATATATATATATATATATATATATTAGACTTATGATGCAACAGCGTAATATTATATTATTGTCCTTGAATAATTTATTAAAAGTTATTTGTCAAGTATAAGTAAATAAATGAATCAGTAAAATATTTAAAAAGTAAAATAACTTGCCTTGATAATAATAGTAAGTTTGAATAATTGTAATATGTGTAGCACAATTGTTTGGAATAGATAAATACTGCTCGTTGCAAAAAAGTAGAATGCTGAAGTGACCGTTTAATGGTTTGAATTATATAAAGCGCAAGTATAATACTACTACTGAATTATACTTTATGCGTTAATCTTTATCTTCCCTCTAACATTGAAGACATATTTAATAACTCCCACTTTTACGTTAGAGAAAATAAGTGTTCATTTGCAAAATCCTTTATCTTAATGTTAAAGTTATATAATGTCTTTTTAAGTTTAGCACAATGACATTGACATTACATGTGTCGTATGTAGTACGTATGACGTAGGATTGGCAAAACTTATCGTTACATATAACTGTAATAGTTTATCCAGTGGATAATAGATCAAAAGGTCTTCTCTATCATATTAACATTATATATGATGTATAACTTGTTTTTATGTAGTAAATAAAATAATTATTGTTTTAATTTAATTTATAGCATGCTACATATTATAATTCAGCAGAACATGATGATAAAATAATGGAATTGGAAAATATGGAGAATGTTAATGTGAATAGTGGTACAACAGCATCAGTGTGTTATAGTCGAAACATGACGTTTCCTCGATCAAATTCATCGTATGGAATGAGGCGTGAACTTCCTGCTGTAGTAACTGAAGGAGAGAATTATAGGCTTTCAGGAGAGGTAAATGATATAGAACGAATTTGAAAATAATTTGATAATAATAAAATATTATATGTGTATTTGTAGCAATCACAAAATATTCAGTGCAATGATGGTCATTTGTCGGGAATAGTACCGGATGTAGCAATGGCTACAGCATCATTTGGTGCCCTTCAATTAGCAGAACAACAAGAATTAGAATTGGATCTTGGTGATGGTGCAACACATTTACTGCAACCTCCTCCTGGAATAGTTGGAGCTTCTCATTCTCAAATTTCACATCAACGTCAAAGACATTTTACTGGAGTATCTTCTCATCCTTATATGTACCATCGATCAAATCCCGGTCTGCCGAAGTTTATTTGAAAATAATGTATAAGTACGAGCTGATGTATGAAAAAATAAGTTTATATGACTGATATAATTTATGTATGTATGTATGTATGTATGTATATATATATATATATACATGATAATAAGGCATGATGAAATAAAATTTAGTTTTGTTGGCGATTATCAATTGTTGTATTATGAGTATTTAAAATTTCTTTTGTTATTTATGTAAAGTTAATGTATATTCCATGACATGATAATTAATTAAAAATTTGAATATAATTTTAAATGTAAGTGAGAATGGCTGTTATTTATAATAGTATGGTATAATAGTACGATATATACAAGTATATAGTATACAAGTTGTTGAAATATGATAAAACAATTGAGGAGTAAGATAAGACTGCATGTAATGCTGATGAGAAAAGCGATTTATTTTAATTAAAAAAAGTACCAATAACAACAATAAAGTAATAAATCGTTAATTTTAAATGAGGGTAATCATTTATTGGACCAATTGAAATGCTAAGGAGAAAAAAAAATTTTAATTGTGTCACAGTGGAGTAATGTAATAAAAATGAAGTTAGTAGTGTGAAGTTGAGAATGCATTTATAATTAATGATGATAATGATAATCGATTATTTTACTTAAATAATAATAAATATGATTTGGAAATTATAAAGACTTTATGAGATATAAATGATTTGTTTATTATTATATTTTACACTGCCAAAAAGAATTTAGTAAGATTGCACTGTATGTTAATGTACTATAATATTAGAATGACACGTAAAATAAAAAAATAAAAATAATGGAATCATGAAGTACACGTGATGGATATTATTTTGTAATGAAATGAATTAAATATGTCTTAGTGTAATAATAAAATGGAAGTGGAGAGAAGAAGAGGGTAGGCAATAAAGGACACGATATTGAATAAAAAAAGGTAAAAATGATTAGATGATGTGCAGTGAAAAATGACCAATTATTATGAAATAAGAGAGGTGTAATTGGCATGAGTAATTGTAAAAGTGAATATTTTTTCGAAAATTTCGTAATAATGAAACGAAAATATGTAATATTATTGTAAATTTATCTGTGAATAGTTGAAATATAAATTGGATGAATCAATCGGTATGGTGCATGATGGTAGACTGAATAGATATAATTGAAGTAGTAATTAAGAGTAATGGAGTTTTTAAGAGGAGGATGAAAATATTAGTAGTTTAAGGGAATATACAGTAAATATATATGAATGGTTTATTTTAATTGCAAGTTTACTTATGAAAAGTTGACGGAAAGTGTTTTAGAAGATAGTGGATTGTATTGTAGGGCAAATAGATAAAATAAATGACATATGATGTGTGATATAAAAAATTGGATTGCCAATAATTGTATAATAAAAGATCTTTATAGGCATAAAAAGTTGAATTTACCTACTGGTTTATGGGTCGACGCCGAAATTGGGGCATAATTATATTGATATTCTGCGAAGAAGGTCATTGTATAGAGTAGATGAGAAGATGAAATTCATTAGACAGAGTGTGGCTGTATTAGCGTAGAAGTTAATATTGTCAAAAACGAGACAAGCTTATGTGTAAATGTGTACAGAGTTTAAATTGGGAGGGTATTGTAAAGAGCGGGGAGAAAATTTTCGTGGCAGAGAAATGGAGGCGGTAGTAGTAAGAAATCCGAAAGTGTGAATGAATATTGCACAAAAGAGGTGAATATGAGTAATGTAGAGAGGAATGTTGGAATAGTTGTGTAGCGTAAGAAGTAGACGTATGTATATGGATACAAATGTGTATACATATTAGTTAGTATGTAGAAAAGTAGTGTGATAATTTTCAGGCCAATTTCAATTGTCCGAAAGTTTCGACACCCAGAAGTGAAAAGTTCGAAATGAAATTAACTAATTATTTAATACATAATAAAATTGATTTTTATATAATTAAAAAAATGATAGAAAAAGAACAGTCATAGTATTTGATTAGATGAGTCAGTAACTATATGATTTTATTTTGATAAAAAATTAAACTTTAATTAAAAAAGTAGTACCTATTTAAAATTTTAATAGATATATATCTATTAAAAAGAGAAAGAAAAATAGATGGAGAAATTAATGGCGTTTATTTTTATTTCTATGAAGAATAATAAGAAAACTCTTTTACATAATAAAAATGATATTTGTTTATTGTCGTTAGTATACTTACCCTGCTTAAACAATCCTATTGGGAGAAGAAAGTTAAATGGGAAAATTGCATCGGAAATTTCCTATTAAATCCTATTGAAGGTAATTTTTCCTATAGAAATCACCGAAATCGTGTTCAGTTATCCTATTGAGGTATGCTGAATCATATTCAATATTATAATAGGATGTAATACTATATATTGAGGTTTGATGTCTGATGGAAATCATTTCTAATTAACTCATTATTGAGTTTAATGTTCGAATATATTTTTTCGTTTCCCATAGAAACTCTTCGTTCCCCGTAGAATCGCTGACTACAATTTAGAATCATTGTAATCTTATTAAGTTGTGTGAATAGGAAAGTTCTAAATGATATAGGTTTTACGAGTACTGTTCTTGTACCTATTCAGATTTGTATAACCCTGTGAAACTTTTTCTGGGCGGCAGAAATTTCTTAACGGTTTCTATTCAAATATGATGTTTTCTAATAAAATTGGAAAAAAGCCGATAGGATTGAACCTTTTTGAATAGGAATGTTTAAGCAGGGTAGGTTTCATTAATATGTTTGAGTTATGATGGATCCAGTACGTATATTAGGGTGTATTAGGAGACGTTAGAATGGATATACTAGTACTTTTGAGGACAATATAAATGTAATGGTTTGTTAAAGGACTTGTCCTAATTATTTGTAACGCAGAGAAAATTCTGAAAAATTATTCCTAATTAAAACTCTTTCAAGGAAGAACATTATTGTAGGACAGACGATGTTTTTTATGACAGCGTAAATGAATAAATCATTGATGTGAAAAAGTAATATCTGTTAGGTAAATGAATTTATAATTTCTTGCTTCTTAGATGAATACTTATGCAGATTGAATGGTGTTATTTTTTAGATTTATCGAATTACGCTTGTTGACTTTATCAATTATGGATAGAGCCAGAAATAAGAATCATTATTTGGCATATCTAGGACATTCATCTTTGTATAATTGGGCAAAGGA
The DNA here is from genome assembly GCA_028641665.1 of Chelonus formosanus. NCBI lineage: Eukaryota > Metazoa > Arthropoda > Insecta > Hymenoptera > Braconidae > Chelonus > Chelonus formosanus. The sequence continues at coordinate 15,061 of CM054004.1, forward strand.
ATGACATACCCTCATAATCTACTCTTCTCTTCATTAGATGAAGGAATGAGAGGATATGAGAGGCCGTTGAAAGTTATTATTTTTATAATTACGAAGACTTTAAGTATATTAGAAATATTATGTATATTAACGTCCAACGAATAATTGATATGACAACTAGCAGATTTTCGCGACTTAGTCTGCATAATGTGCATGATCCTTCATATAGTGATGAAATGATCTAAGCAGCTAATGTCTTTTTGTAGAGTATTAGAGTACTGAGGGCGGTTGTAGAATATGGTAATGTCTTTTTGTAGACTATTGGAGTATTTAGAGCGATTGTAGAGCATGGTAAAGTCCTTTTGTAGACTATTAGAGTATTTAGAGTTATTGTAGAGCATGGTAGTGTCTTTTTGTAGACTATTAGAGTGTTTATAGCGATTGTAGAGCATGGTAATGTCTTTTTGTAGACTATTGAAGAATTTAGAGCGATTGTAGAGCATGGTAGTGTCCTTTTGTAGACTATTAGAGCATTTAGAGCGATTGTAGAGCATGGTAGTGTCCTTTTGTAGACTATTAGAGCATTTAGAGCGATTGTAGAGCATGGTAGTGTCCTTTTGTAGACTATTAGAGTATTTGGAGCAATTGTAGAGCATGGTAATGTCTTTTTGTAGACTATTAGAGTACTGAGAGCGGTTGTAGAATATGGCAATGTCTTTTGTAGACTATTAGAGTACTGAGAGCGGTTGTAGAATATGGCAATGTCTTTTTGTAGACTATTGGAGTATTTGTAGTTATTGTAGAGCATGGCAATGTCTTTTTGTAGAGTATTAGAGTACTGAGAGCGGTTGTAGAGCATGGTAATGTCTTTTTGTAGACTATTAGAGTATTTAGAGCGATTGTAGAGCATGGTAATGTCTTTTTGTAGACTATTAGAGTATTTAGAGCGATTGTAGAGCATGGTAATGTCTTTTTGTAGACTATTGAAGTATTTATAGCGATTGTAGAGCATGGTAATGTCTTTTTGTAGACTATTGAAGTATTTATAGCGATTGTAGAGCATGGTAATGTCTTTTTGTAGACTATTGAAGTATTTATAGCGATTGTAGAGCATGGTAATGTCTTTTTGTAGACTATTGAAGTATTTATAGCGATTGTAGAGCATGGTAATGTCTTTTTGTAGACTATTGAAGTATTTATAGCGATTGTAGAGCATGGTAATGTCTTTTTGTAGACTATTGAAGTATTGAGAGGGATTGTAGAGCATGGTAATGTCTTTTTGTAGACTATTGAAGTATTTAGAGGTATTGTAGAGCATGGTAATGTCTTTTTGTAGACTATTGAAGTATTTAGAGGTATTGTAGAGCATGGTAATGTCTTTTTGTAGACTATTGAAGTATTTAGAGGTATTGTAGAGCATGGTAATGTCTTTTTGTAGACTATTAGAGTATTTAGAGCGATTGTAGAGCATGGTAATGTCTTTTTGTAGACTATTAGAGTATTTATAGTTATTGTAGAGCATGGTAATGTCTTTTTGTAGACTATTAGAGTACTGAGGGCGGTTGTAGAATATGCTAATATCTCTTTGTAGATTAGTGCCGCACAATCAAAAATATA